>JAZHRN010000158.1:0-25000 GCA_036435485.1 Saposhnikovia divaricata | reverse complement strand
AGGTTTGTTCTTGACTCGTTTCACCCCTAGAACTCAATAAAACTTCATTTTGGACTCGTTTGAACAAGAAAATTAATTTTGCTTCATTTTTTAACTCGTTTGAGCATGGAAATCACTTGTAGGTTTGTTCTTGACTCGTTTGACCCCTAGAACTCACTAAAACTTCATTTTGGACTCGTTTGAACAAGAAAATTAATTTGGCTTCATTTTTTGACTCGGTTGAGCTTGTAGGTTTGTTCTTGACTCGTTTGACCCCTAGAACTCACTAAAACTTCATTTTGGACTCGTTTGAACAAGAAAATTAATTTTGCTTCATTTTGACTCGTTTGAGCATGGAAACCACTTGTAGTTTGTTCTTGACTCGTTTCACCCCTAGAACTCACTAAAACTTCATTTTGGACTCGTTTGAACAAGAAAATTAATTTTGGTTCATTTTTTGACTCGTTTGAGCATGGAAAGCACTTGTAGGTTTGTTCTTGACTCGTTTGACCCTTAGAACTCACTTTTGGACTCGTTTGAACAAGAAAATTAATTTTGCTTCATTTTGACTCGGTTGAGCATGAAAACCAATTGTAGTTTGTTCTTGACACGTTTCACCCCTAGAACTCACTAAAACTTCATTTTGGACTAGTTTGAACAAGAAAATTAATTTTGCTTCATTTTGACTTGTTTGAGGATGGAAACCACTTGTAACTTTGTTCTTGACTCATTTGACCCCTAGAACTCCCTAAAACTTCAATCTGGACTGGTTTGAACAAGAAAATTAATTTTACTTCATTTTTGACTCATTTGAGCATGGAAACCACTTGTAGGTTTGTTCTTGACTCGTTTCACCCCTAGAACTCAATAAAACTTAATTTTGGACTCGTTTGAACAAGAAAATTAATTTTGCTTCATTTTTTGACTCGTTTGAGCTTGTAGGTTTGTTCTTGACTCGTTTGTCCCCTAGAACTCACTAAAACTTCATTTTGGACTCGTTTGAACAAGAAAATTAATTTTGCTTCATTTTGACTCGTTTGAGCATGGAAACCACTTGTAGTTTGTTCTTGACACGTTTCACCCCTAGAACTCACTAAAACTTCATTTTGGACTCGTTTGAACAAGAAAATTAATTTTGCTTCATTTTGACTTGTTTGAGGATGGAAACCACTTTTAACTTTGTTCTTGACTCAATTGACCCCTAGAACTCCCTAAAACTTCAATTTGGACTGGTTTGAACAAGAAAATTAATTTTACTTCATTTTTGACTCGTTTGAGCATGGAAACCACTTGTAGGTTTGTTCTTGACTCGTTTCACCCCTAGAACTCAATAAAACTTCATTTTGGACTCGTTTGAACAAGAAAATTAATTTTGCTTCATTTTTTAACTCGTTTGAGCATGGAAATCACTTGTAGGTTTGTTCTTGACTCGTTTGACCCCTAGAACTCACTAAAACTTCATTTTGGACTCGTTTGAACAAGAAAATTAATTTTGCTTCATTTTGACTTGTTTGAGGATGGAAACCACCTGTAACTTTGTTCTTGACTCATTTGACCCCTAGAACTCCCTAAAACTTCAATCTGGACTGGTTTGAACAAGAAAATTAATTTTACTTCATTTTTGACTCATTTGAGCATGGAAACCACTTGTAGGTTTGTTCTTGACTCGTTTCACCCCTAGAACTCAATAAAACTTAATTTTGGACTCGTTTGAACAAGAAAATTAATTTTGCTTCATTTTTTGACTCGTTTGAGCTTGTAGGTTTGTTCTTGACTCGTTTGACCCCTAGAACTCACTAAAACTTCATTTTGGACTCATTTGAACAAGAAAATTAATTTTGCTTCATTTTGACTCGTTTGAGCATGGAAACCACTTGTAGTTTGTTCTTGACTCGTTTCACCCCTAGAACTCACTAAAACTTCATTTTGGACTCGTTTGAACAAGAAAATTAATTTTTAGTCATTAATTCAATTTATTTAGCAAAAAAAAATTAATTTTGCTTCATTTTTTGACTCGTTCGAGCATGTAAAGCACTTGTAGGTTTGTTCTTGACTCGTTTGACCCTTAGAACTCACTAAAACTTCATTTTGGACTCGTTTGAACAAGAAAATTAATTTTGCTTCATTTTGACTCGGTTGAGCATGAAAACCAATTGTAGTTTGTTCTTGACACGTTTCACCCCTAGAACTCACTAAAACTTCATTTTGGACTCGTTTGAACAAGAAAATTAATTTTGCTTCATTTTGACTTGTTTGAGGATGGAAACCACTTGTAACTTTGTTCTTGACTCATTTGACCCCTAGAACTACCTAAAACTTCAATTTGGACTGGTTTGAACAAGAAAATTAATTTTACTTCATTTTTGACTCGTTTGGGCATGGAAACCACTTGTAGGTTTGTTCTTGACTCGTTTCACCCCTAGAACTCAATAAAACTTCATTTTGGACTCGTTTGAACAAGAAAATTAATTTTGCTTCATTTTTTGACTCGTTTGAGCTTGTAGGTTTGTTCTTGACTCGTTTGACCCCTAGAACTCACTAAAACTTCATTTTGGACTCGTTTGAACAAGAAAATTAATTTTGCTTCATTTTGACTCGTTTGAGCATGGAAACCACTTGTAGTTTGTTCTTGACTCGTTTCACCCCTAGAACTCACTAAAACTTCATTTTGGACTCGTTTGAACAAGAAAATTAATTTTGCTTCATTTTTTGACTCGTTCGAGCATGTAAAGCACTTGTAGGTTTGTTCTTGACTCGTTTGACCCTTAGAACTTACTAAAACTTCATTTTGGACTCGTTTGAACAAGAAAATTAATTTTGCTTCATTTTGACTCGGTTGAGCATGAAAACCAATTGTAGTTTGTTCTTTGACACGTTTCACCCCTAGAACTCACTGAAACTTCATTTTGGGCTCGTTTGAACAAGAAAATTAATTTTGCTTCATTTTGACTTGTTTGAGGATGGAAACCACTTGTAACTTTGTTCTTGACTCAATTGGCCCCTAGAACTCCCTAAAACTTCAATTTGGACTGGTTTGAACAAGAAAATTAATTTTACTTCATTTTTGACTCGTTTGAGCATGGAAACCACTTGTAGTTCTTGACTCGTTTCACCCCTAGAACTCAATAAAACTTCATTTTGGACTCGTTTGAACAAGAAAATTAATTTTGCTTCATTTTTTAACTCGTTTGAGCTTGTAGGTTTGTTCTTGACTCGTTTGACCCCTAGAACTCACTAAAACTTCATTTTGGACTCGTTTGAACAAGAAAATTAATTTTGCTTCATTTTGACTCGTTTGAGCATGGAAACCACTTGTAGTTTGTTCTTGACTCGTTTCACCCCTAGAACTCACTAAAACTTCATTTTGGACTCGTTTGAACAAGAAAATTAATTTTGCTTCATTTTTTGACTCGTTCGAGCATGTAAAGCACTTGTAGGTTTGTTCTTGACTCGTTTGACCCTTAGAACTTACTAAAACTTCATTTTGGACTCGTTTGAACAAGAAAATTAATTTTGCTTCATTTTGACTCGGTTGAGCATGAAAACCAATTGTAGTTTGTTCTTGACACGTTTCATCCCTAGAACTCACTAAAACTTCATTTTGGACTCGTTTGAACAAGAAAATTAATTTTGCTTCATTTTGACTTGTTTGAGGATGGAAACCACTTGTAACTTTGTTCTTGACTCATTTGACCCCTAGAACTACCTAAAACTTCAATTTGGACTGGTTTGAACAAGAAAATTAATTTTACTTCATTTTTGACTCGTTTGGGCATGGAAACCACTTGTAGGTTTGTTCTTGACTCGTTTCACCCCTAGAACTCAATAAAACTTCATTTTGGACTCGTTTGAACAAGAAAATTAATTTTGGTTCATTTTTTGACTCGTTTGAGCATGGAAAGCACTTGTAGGTTTGTTCTTGACTCGTTTGACCCTTAGAACTCACTTTTGGACTCGTTTGAACAAGAAAATTAATTTTGCTTCATTTTGACTCGGTTGAGCATGAAAACCAATTGTAGTTTGTTCTTGACACGTTTCACCCCTAGAACTCACTAAAACTTCATTTTGGACTCGTTTGAACAAGAAAATTAATTTTGCTTCATTTTGACTTGTTTGAGGATGGAAACCACCTGTAACTTTGTTCTTGACTCATTTGACCCCTAGAACTCCCTAAAACTTCAATCTGGACTGGTTTGAACAAGAAAATTAATTTTACTTCATTTTTGACTCATTTGAGCATGGAAACCACTTGTAGGTTTGTTCTTGACTCGTTTCACCCCTAGAACTCAATAAAACTTAATTTTGGACTCGTTTGAACAAGAAAATTAATTTTGCTTCATTTTTTGACTCGTTTGAGCTTGTAGGTTTGTTCTTGACTCGTTTGACCCCTAGAACTCACTAAAACTTCATTTTGGACTCATTTGAACAAGAAAATTAATTTTGCTTCATTTTGACTCGTTTGAGCATGGAAACCACTTGTAGTTTGTTCTTGACTCGTTTCACCCCTAGAACTCACTAAAACTTCATTTTGGACTCGTTTGAACAAGAAAATTAATTTTTAGTCATTAATTCAATTTATTTAGCAAAAAAAAATTAATTTTGCTTCATTTTTTGACTCGTTCGAGCATGTAAAGCACTTGTAGGTTTGTTCTTGACTCGTTTGACCCTTAGAACTCACTAAAACTTCATTTTGGACTCGTTTGAACAAGAAAATTAATTTTGCTTCATTTTGACTCGGTTGAGCATGAAAACCAATTGTAGTTTGTTCTTGACACGTTTCACCCCTAGAACTCACTAAAACTTCATTTTGGACTCGTTTGAACAAGAAAATTAATTTTGCTTCATTTTGACTTGTTTGAGGATGGAAACCACTTGTAACTTTGTTCTTGACTCATTTGACCCCTAGAACTACCTAAAACTTCAATTTGGACTGGTTTGAACAAGAAAATTAATTTTACTTCATTTTTGACTCGTTTGGGCATGGAAACCACTTGTAGGTTTGTTCTTGACTCGTTTCACCCCTAGAACTCAATAAAACTTCATTTTGGACTCGTTTGAACAAGAAAATTAATTTTGCTTCATTTTTTGACTCGTTTGAGCTTGTAGGTTTGTTCTTGACTCGTTTGACCCCTAGAACTCACTAAAACTTCATTTTGGACTCGTTTGAACAAGAAAATTAATTTTGCTTCATTTTGACTCGTTTGAGCATGGAAACCACTTGTAGTTTGTTCTTGACTCGTTTCACCCCTAGAACTCACTAAAACTTCATTTTGGACTCGTTTGAACAAGAAAATTAATTTTGCTTCATTTTTTGACTCGTTCGAGCATGTAAAGCACTTGTAGGTTTGTTCTTGACTCGTTTGACCCTTAGAACTTACTAAAACTTCATTTTGGACTCGTTTGAACAAGAAAATTAATTTTGCTTCATTTTGACTCGGTTGAGCATGAAAACCAATTGTAGTTTGTTCTTTGACACGTTTCACCCCTAGAACTCACTGAAACTTCATTTTGGGCTCGTTTGAACAAGAAAATTAATTTTGCTTCATTTTGACTTGTTTGAGGATGGAAACCACTTGTAACTTTGTTCTTGACTCAATTGGCCCCTAGAACTCCCTAAAACTTCAATTTGGACTGGTTTGAACAAGAAAATTAATTTTACTTCATTTTTGACTCGTTTGAGCATGGAAACCACTTGTAGTTCTTGACTCGTTTCACCCCTAGAACTCAATAAAACTTCATTTTGGACTCGTTTGAACAAGAAAATTAATTTTGCTTCATTTTTTAACTCGTTTGAGCTTGTAGGTTTGTTCTTGACTCGTTTGACCCCTAGAACTCACTAAAACTTCATTTTGGACTCGTTTGAACAAGAAAATTAATTTTGCTTCATTTTGACTCGTTTGAGCATGGAAACCACTTGTAGTTTGTTCTTGACTCGTTTCACCCCTAGAACTCACTAAAACTTCATTTTGGACTCGTTTGAACAAGAAAATTAATTTTGCTTCATTTTTTGACTCGTTCGAGCATGTAAAGCACTTGTAGGTTTGTTCTTGACTCGTTTGACCCTTAGAACTTACTAAAACTTCATTTTGGACTCGTTTGAACAAGAAAATTAATTTTGCTTCATTTTGACTCGGTTGAGCATGAAAACCAATTGTAGTTTGTTCTTGACACGTTTCACCCCTAGAACTCACTAAAACTTCATTTTGGACTCGTTTGAACAAGAAAATTAATTTTGCTTCATTTTGACTTGTTTGAGGATGGAAACCACTTGTAACTTTGTTCTTGACTCATTTGACCCCTAGAACTCCCTAAAACTTCAATTTGGACTGGTTTGAACAAGAAAATTAATTTTACTTCATTTTTTACTCGTTTGAGCATGGAAACCACTTGTAGGTTTGTTCTTGACTCGTTTCACCCCTAGAACTCAATAAAACTTTATTTTGGACTCGTTTGAACAAGAAAATTAATTTTGCTTCATTTTTTGACTCGTTTGAGCTTGTAGGTTTGTTCTTGACTCGTTTGACCCCTAGAACTCACTAAAACTTCATTATGGACTCGTTTGAACAAGAAAATTAATTTTGCTTCATTTTGACTCGTTTGAGCATGGAAACCACTTGTAGTTTGTTCTTGACTCGTTTCACCCCTAGAACTCACTAAAACTTCATTTTGGACTCGTTTGAACAAGAAAATTAATTTTGCTTCATTTTTTAACTCGTTTGAGCATGGAAATCACTTGTAGGTTTGTTCTTGACTCGTTTGACCCCTAGAACTCACTAAAACTTCATTTTGGACTCGTTTGAACAAGAAAATTAATTTGGCTTCATTTTGACTCGGTTGAGCATGGAAACCAATTGTAGTTCTTGACTCGTTTCACCCCTAGAACTCACTAAAACTTCATTTTGGACTCGTTTGAACAAGAAAATTAATTTTGCTTCATTTTTTGACTCGTTTGAGCATTTAAAGCACTTGTAGGTTTGTTCTTGACTCGTTTGACCCTTAGAACTCACTAAAACTTCATTTTGGACTCGTTTGAACAAGAAAATTAATTTTGCTTCATTTGACTCGGTTGAGCATGAAAACCAATTGTAGTTTGTTCTTGACACGTTTCATCCCTAGAACTCACTAAAACTTCATTTTGGACTCGTTTGAACAAGAAAATTAATTTTGCTTCATTTTGACTTGTTTGAGGATGGAAACCACTTGTAACTTTGTTCTTGACTCATTTGACCCCTAGAACTCCCTAAAACTTCAATTTGGACTGGTTTGAACAAGAAAATTAATTTTACTTCATTTTTGACTAGTTTGAGCATGGAAACCACTTGTAGGTTTGTTCTTGACTCGTTTCACCCCTAGAACTCAATAAAACTTCATTTTGGACTCGTTTGAACAAGAAAATTAATTTTGCTTCATTTTTTGACTCGTTTGAGCTTGTAGGTTTGTTCTTGACTCGTTTGACCCCTAGAACTCACTAAAACTTCATTTTGGACTCGTTTGAACAAGAAAATTAATTTTGCTTCATTTTGACTCGTTTGAGCATGGAAACCACTTGTAGTTTGTTCTTGACACGTTTCACCCCTAGAACTCACTAAAACTTCATTTTGGACTCGTTTGAACAAGAAAATTAATTTTGCTTCATTTTGACTTGTTTGAGGATGGAAACCACTTTTAACTTTGTTCTTGACTCAATTGACCCCTAGAACTCCCTAAAACTTCAATTTGGACTGGTCTGAACAAGAAAATTAATTTTACTTCATTTTTGACTCGTTTGAGCATGGAAACCACTTGTAGGTTTGTTCTTGACTCGTTTCACCCCTAGAACTCAATAAAACTTCATTTTGGACTCGTTTGAACAAGAAAATTAATTTTGCTTCATTTTTTAACTCGTTTGAGCATGGAAATCACTTGTAGGTTTGTTCTTGACTCGTTTGACCCCTAGAACTCACTAAAACTTCATTTTGGACTCGTTTGAACAAGAAAATTAATTTGGCTTCATTTTTTGACTCGGTTGAGCTTGTAGGTTTGTTCTTGACTCGTTTGACCCCTAGAACTCACTAAAACTTCATTTTGGACTCGTTTGAACAAGAAAATTAATTTTGCTTCATTTTGACTCGTTTGAGCATGGAAACCACTTGTAGTTTGTTCTTGACTCGTTTCACCCCTAGAACTCACTAAAACTTCATTTTGGACTCGTTTGAACAAGAAAATTAATTTTGGTTCATTTTTTGACTCGTTTGAGCATGGAAAGCACTTGTAGGTTTGTTCTTGACTCGTTTGACCCTTAGAACTCACTTTTGGACTCGTTTGAACAAGAAAATTAATTTTGCTTCATTTTGACTCGGTTGAGCATGAAAACCAATTGTAGTTTGTTCTTGACACGTTTCACCCCTAGAACTCACTAAAACTTCATTTTGGACTAGTTTGAACAAGAAAATTAATTTTGCTTCATTTTGACTTGTTTGAGGATGGAAACCACTTGTAACTTTGTTCTTGACTCATTTGACCCCTAGAACTCCCTAAAACTTCAATCTGGACTGGTTTGAACAAGAAAATTAATTTTACTTCATTTTTGACTCATTTGAGCATGGAAACCACTTGTAGGTTTGTTCTTGACTCGTTTCACCCCTAGAACTCAATAAAACTTAATTTTGGACTCGTTTGAACAAGAAAATTAATTTTGCTTCATTTTTTGACTCGTTTGAGCTTGTAGGTTTGTTCTTGACTCGTTTGTCCCCTAGAACTCACTAAAACTTCATTTTGGACTCGTTTGAACAAGAAAATTAATTTTGCTTCATTTTGACTCGTTTGAGCATGGAAACCACTTGTAGTTTGTTCTTGACACGTTTCACCCCTAGAACTCACTAAAACTTCATTTTGGACTCGTTTGAACAAGAAAATTAATTTTGCTTCATTTTGACTTGTTTGAGGATGGAAACCACTTTTAACTTTGTTCTTGACTCAATTGACCCCTAGAACTCCCTAAAACTTCAATTTGGACTGGTTTGAACAAGAAAATTAATTTTACTTCATTTTTGACTCGTTTGAGCATGGAAACCACTTGTAGGTTTGTTCTTGACTCGTTTCACCCCTAGAACTCAATAAAACTTCATTTTGGACTCGTTTGAACAAGAAAATTAATTTTGCTTCATTTTTTAACTCGTTTGAGCATGGAAATCACTTGTAGGTTTGTTCTTGACTCGTTTGACCCCTAGAACTCACTAAAACTTCATTTTGGACTCGTTTGAACAAGAAAATTAATTTTGCTTCATTTTTTGACTCGTTTGAGCTTGTAGGTTTGTTCTTGACTCGTTTGACCCCTAGAACTCACTAAAACTTCATTTTGGACTCGTTTGAACAAGAAAATTAATTTTGCTTCATTTGACTCGGTTGAGCATGAAAACCAATTGTAGTTTGTTCTTGACACGTTTCATCCCTAGAACTCACTAAAACTTCATTTTGGACTCGTTTGAACAAGAAAATTAATTTTGCTTCATTTTGACTTGTTTGAGGATGGAAACCACTTGTAACTTTGTTCTTGACTCATTTGACCCCTAGAACTCCCTAAAACTTCAATTTGGACTGGTTTGAACAAGAAAATTAATTTTACTTCATTTTTGACTAGTTTGAGCATGGAAACCACTTGTAGGTTTGTTCTTGACTCGTTTCACCCCTAGAACTCAATAAAACTTCATTTTGGACTCGTTTGAACAAGAAAATTAATTTTGCTTCATTTTTTGACTCGTTTGAGCTTGTAGGTTTGTTCTTGACTCGTTTGACCCCTAGAACTCACTAAAACTTCATTTTGGACTCGTTTGAACAAGAAAATTAATTTTGCTTCATTTTGACTCGTTTGAGCATGGAAACCACTTGTAGTTTGTTCTTGACACGTTTCACCCCTAGAACTCACTAAAACTTCATTTTGGACTCGTTTGAACAAGAAAATTAATTTTGCTTCATTTTGACTTGTTTGAGGATGGAAACCACTTTTAACTTTGTTCTTGACTCAATTGACCCCTAGAACTCCCTAAAACTTCAATTTGGACTGGTTTGAACAAGAAAATTAATTTTACTTCATTTTTGACTCGTTTGAGCATGGAAACCACTTGTAGGTTTGTTCTTGACTCGTTTCACCCCTAGAACTCAATAAAACTTCATTTTGGACTCGTTTGAACAAGAAAATTAATTTTGCTTCATTTTTTAACTCGTTTGAGCATGGAAATCACTTGTAGGTTTGTTCTTGACTCGTTTGACCCCTAGAACTCACTAAAACTTCATTTTGGACTCGTTTGAACAAGAAAATTAATTTTGCTTCATTTTTTGACTCGTTTGAGCTTGTAGGTTTGTTCTTGACTCGTTTGACCCCTAGAACTCACTAAAACTTCATTTTGGACTCGTTTGAACAAGAAAATTAATTTTGCTTCATTTGACTCGGTTGAGCATGAAAACCAATTGTAGTTTGTTCTTGACACGTTTCATCCCTAGAACTCACTAAAACTTCATTTTGGACTCGTTTGAACAAGAAAATTAATTTTGCTTCATTTTGACTTGTTTGAGGATGGAAACCACTTGTAACTTTGTTCTTGACTCATTTGACCCCTAGAACTCCCTAAAACTTCAATTTGGACTGGTTTGAACAAGAAAATTAATTTTACTTCATTTTTGACTAGTTTGAGCATGGAAACCACTTGTAGGTTTGTTCTTGACTCGTTTCACCCCTAGAACTCAATAAAACTTCATTTTGGACTCGTTTGAACAAGAAAATTAATTTTGCTTCATTTTTTGACTCGTTTGAGCTTGTAGGTTTGTTCTTGACTCGTTTGACCCCTAGAACTCACTAAAACTTCATTTTGGACTCGTTTGAACAAGAAAATTAATTTTGCTTCATTTTGACTCGTTTGAGCATGGAAACCACTTGTAGTTTGTTCTTGACACGTTTCACCCCTAGAACTCACTAAAACTTCATTTTGGACTCGTTTGAACAAGAAAATTAATTTTGCTTCATTTTGACTTGTTTGAGGATGGAAACCACTTTTAACTTTGTTCTTGACTCAATTGACCCCTAGAACTCCCTAAAACTTCAATTTGGACTGGTTTGAACAAGAAAATTAATTTTACTTCATTTTTGACTCGTTTGAGCATGGAAACCACTTGTAGGTTTGTTCTTGACTCGTTTCACCCCTAGAACTCAATAAAACTTCATTTTGGACTCGTTTGAACAAGAAAATTAATTTTGCTTCATTTTTTAACTCGTTTGAGCATGGAAATCACTTGTAGGTTTGTTCTTGACTCGTTTGACCCCTAGAACTCACTAAAACTTCATTTTGGACTCGTTTGAACAAGAAAATTAATTTGGCTTCATTTTTTGACTCGGTTGAGCTTGTAGGTTTGTTCTTGACTCGTTTGACCCCTAGAACTCACTAAAACTTCATTTTGGACTCGTTTGAACCAGAAAATTAATTTTGCTTCATTTTGACTCGTTTGAGCATGGAAACCACTTGTAGTTTGTTCTTGACTCGTTTCACCCCTAGAACTCACTAAAACTTCATTTTGGACTCGTTTGAACAAGAAAATTAATTTTGGTTCATTTTTTGACTCGTTTGAGCATGGAAAGCACTTGTAGGTTTGTTCTTGACTCGTTTGACCCTTAGAACTCACTTTTGGACTCGTTTGAACAAGAAAATTAATTTTGCTTCATTTTGACTCGGTTGAGCATGAAAACCAATTGTAGTTTGTTCTTGACACGTTTCACCCCTAGAACTCACTAAAACTTCATTTTGGACTAGTTTGAACAAGAAAATTAATTTTGCTTCATTTTGACTTGTTTGAGGATGGAAACCACTTGTAACTTTGTTCTTGACTCATTTGACCCCTAGAACTCCCTAAAACTTCAATCTGGACTGGTTTGAACAAGAAAATTAATTTTACTTCATTTTTGACTCATTTGAGCATGGAAACCACTTGTAGGTTTGTTCTTGACTCGTTTCACCCCTAGAACTCAATAAAACTTAATTTTGGACTCGTTTGAACAAGAAAATTAATTTTGCTTCATTTTTTGACTCGTTTGAGCTTGTAGGTTTGTTCTTGACTCGTTTGACCCCTAGAACTCACTAAAACTTCATTTTGGACTCATTTGAACAAGAAAATTAATTTTGCTTCATTTTGACTCGTTTGAGCATGGAAACCACTTGTAGTTTGTTCTTGACTCGTTTCACCCCTAGAACTCACTAAAACTTCATTTTGGACTCATTTGAACAAGAAAATTAATTTTGCTTCATTTTGACTTGTTTGAGGATGGAAACCACTTTTAACTTTGTTCTTGACTCAATTGACCCCTAGAACTCCCTAAAACTTCAATTTGGACTGGTTTGAACAAGAAAATTAATTTTACTTCATTTTTGACTCGTTTGAGCATGGAAACCACTTGTAGGTTTGTTCTTGACTCGTTTCACCCCTAGAACTCAATAAAACTTCATTTTGGACTCGTTTGAACAAGAAAATTAATTTTGCTTCATTTTTTAACTCGTTTGAGCATGGAAATCACTTGTAGGTTTGTTCTTGACTCGTTTGACCCCTAGAACTCACTAAAACTTCATTTTGGACTCGTTTGAACAAGAAAATTAATTTGGCTTCATTTTTTGACTCGGTTGAGCTTGTAGGTTTGTTCTTGACTCGTTTGACCCCTAGAACTCACTAAAACTTCATTTTGGACTCGTTTGAACAAGAAAATTAATTTTGCTTCATTTTGACTCGTTTGAGCATGGAAACCACTTGTAGTTTGTTCTTGACTCGTTTCACCCCTAGAACTCACTAAAACTTCATTTTGGACTCGTTTGAACAAGAAAATTAATTTTGGTTCATTTTTTGACTCGTTTGAGCATGGAAAGCACTTGTAGGTTTGTTCTTGACTCGTTTGACCCTTAGAACTCACTTTTGGACTCGTTTGAACAAGAAAATTAATTTTGCTTCATTTTGACTCGGTTGAGCATGAAAACCAATTGTAGTTTGTTCTTGACACGTTTCACCCCTAGAACTCACTAAAACTTCATTTTGGACTCGTTTGAACAAGAAAATTAATTTTGCTTCATTTTGACTTGTTTGAGGATGGAAACCACTTGTAACTTTGTTCTTGACTCATTTGACCCCTAGAACTCCCTAAAACTTCAATCTGGACTGGTTTGAACAAGAAAATTAATTTTACTTCATTTTTGACTCATTTGAGCATGGAAACCACTTGTAGGTTTGTTCTTGACTCGTTTCACCCCTAGAACTCAATAAAACTTAATTTTGGACTCGTTTGAACAAGAAAATTAATTTTGCTTCATTTTTTGACTCGTTTGAGCTTGTAGGTTTGTTCTTGACTCGTTTGACCCCTAGAACTCACTAAAACTTCATTTTGGACTCATTTGAACAAGAAAATTAATTTTGCTTCATTTTGACTCGTTTGAGCATGGAAACCACTTGTAGTTTGTTCTTGACTCGTTTCACCCCTAGAACTCACTAAAACTTCATTTTGGACTCGTTTGAACAAGAAAATTAATTTTGCTTCATTTTTTGACTCGTTCGAGCATGTAAAGCACTTGTAGGTTTGTTCTTGACTCGTTTGACCCTTAGAACTCACTAAAACTTCATTTTGGACTCGTTTGAACAAGAAAATTAATTTTGCTTCATTTGACTCGGTTGAGCATGAAAACCAATTGTAGTTTGTTCTTGACACGTTTCATCCCTAGAACTCACTAAAACTTCATTTTGGACTCGTTTGAACAAGAAAATTAATTTTGCTTCATTTTGACTTGTTTGAGGATGGAAACCACTTGTAACTTTGTTCTTGACTCATTTGACCCCTAGAACTCCCTAAAACTTCAATTTGGACTGGTTTGATCAAGAAAATTAATTTTACTTCATTTTTGACTAGTTTGAGCATGGAAACCACTTGTAGGTTTGTTCTTGACTCGTTTCACCCCTAGAACTCAATAAAACTTCATTTTGGACTCGTTTGAACAAGAAAATTAATTTTGCTTCATTTTTTGACTCGTTTGAGCTTGTAGGTTTGTTCTTGACTCGTTTGACCCCTAGAACTCACTAAAACTTCATTTTGGACTCGTTTGAACAAGAAAATTAATTTTGCTTCATTTTGACTCGTTTGAGCATGGAAACCACTTGTAGTTTGTTCTTGACACGTTTCACCCCTAGAACTCACTAAAACTTCATTTTGGACTCGTTTGAACAAGAAAATTAATTTTGCTTCATTTTGACTTGTTTGAGGATGGAAACCACTTTTAACTTTGTTCTTGACTCAATTGACCCCTAGAACTCCCTAAAACTTCAATTTGGACTGGTTTGAACAAGAAAATTAATTTTACTTCATTTTTGACTCGTTTGAGCATGGAAACCACTTGTAGGTTTGTTCTTGACTCGTTTCACCCCTAGAACTCAATAAAACTTCATTTTGGACTCGTTTGAACAAGAAAATTAATTTTGCTTCATTTTTTAACTCGTTTGAGCATGGAAATCACTTGTAGGTTTGTTCTTGACTCGTTTGACCCCTAGAACTCACTAAAACTTCATTTTGGACTCGTTTGAACAAGAAAATTAATTTGGCTTCATTTTTTGACTCGGTTGAGCTTGTAGGTTTGTTCTTGACTCGTTTGACCCCTAGAACTCACTAAAACTTCATTTTGGACTCGTTTGAACAAGAAAATTAATTTTGCTTCATTTTGACTCGTTTGAGCATGGAAACCACTTGTAGTTTGTTCTTGACTCGTTTCACCCCTAGAACTCACTAAAACTTCATTTTGGACTCGTTTGAACAAGAAAATTAATTTTGGTTCATTTTTTGACTCGTTTGAGCATGGAAAGCACTTGTAGGTTTGTTCTTGACTCGTTTGACCCTTAGAACTCACTTTTGGACTCGTTTGAACAAGAAAATTAATTTTGCTTCATTTTGACTCGGTTGAGCATGAAAACCAATTGTAGGTTTGTTCTTGACTCGTTTCACCCCTAGAACTCAATAAAACTTAATTTTGGACTCGTTTGAACAAGAAAATTAATTTTGCTTCATTTTTTGACTCGTTTGAGCTTGTAGGTTTGTTCTTGACTCGTTTGACCCCTAGAACTCACTAAAACTTCATTTTGGACTCATTTGAACAAGAAAATTAATTTTGCTTCATTTTGACTCGTTTGAGCATGGAAACCACTTGTAGTTTGTTCTTGACTCGTTTCACCCCTAGAACTCACTAAAACTTCATTTTGGACTCATTTGAACAAGAAAATTAATTTTGCTTCATTTTGACTTGTTTGAGGATGGAAACCACTTTTAACTTTGTTCTTGACTCAATTGACCCCTAGAACTCCCTAAAACTTCAATTTGGACTGGTTTGAACAAGAAAATTAATTTTACTTCATTTTTGACTCGTTTGAGCATGGAAACCACTTGTAGGTTTGTTCTTGACTCGTTTCACCCCTAGAACTCAATAAAACTTCATTTTGGACTCGTTTGAACAAGAAAATTAATTTTGCTTCATTTTTTAACTCGTTTGAGCATGGAAATCACTTGTAGGTTTGTTCTTGACTCGTTTGACCCCTAGAACTCACTAAAACTTCATTTTGGACTCGTTTGAACAAGAAAATTAATTTGGCTTCATTTTTTGACTCGGTTGAGCTTGTAGGTTTGTTCTTGACTCGTTTGACCCCTAGAACTCACTAAAACTTCATTTTGGACTCGTTTGAACAAGAAAATTAATTTTGCTTCATTTTGACTCGTTTGAGCATGGAAACCACTTGTAGTTTGTTCTTGACTCGTTTCACCCCTAGAACTCACTAAAACTTCATTTTGGACTCGTTTGAACAAGAAAATTAATTTTGGTTCATTTTTTGACTCGTTTGAGCATGGAAAGCACTTGTAGGTTTGTTCTTGACTCGTTTGACCCTTAGAACTCACTTTTGGACTCGTTTGAACAAGAAAATTAATTTTGCTTCATTTTGACTCGGTTGAGCATGAAAACCAATTGTAGTTTGTTCTTGACACGTTTCACCCCTAGAACTCACTAAAACTTCATTTTGGACTCGTTTGAACAAGAAAATTAATTTTGCTTCATTTTGACTTGTTTGAGGATGGAAACCACTTGTAACTTTGTTCTTGACTCATTTGACCCCTAGAACTCCCTAAAACTTCAATCTGGACTGGTTTGAACAAGAAAATTAATTTTACTTCATTTTTGACTCATTTGAGCATGGAAACCACTTGTAGGTTTGTTCTTGACTCGTTTCACCCCTAGAACTCAATAAAACTTAATTTTGGACTCGTTTGAACAAGAAAATTAATTTTGCTTCATTTTTTGACTCGTTTGAGCTTGTAGGTTTGTTCTTGACTCGTTTGACCCCTAGAACTCACTAAAACTTCATTTTGGACTCATTTGAACAAGAAAATTAATTTTGCTTCATTTTGACTCGTTTGAGCATGGAAACCACTTGTAGTTTGTTCTTGACTCGTTTCACCCCTAGAACTCACTAAAACTTCATTTTGGACTCGTTTGAACAAGAAAATTAATTTTGCTTCATTTTTTGACTCGTTCGAGCATGTAAAGCACTTGTAGGTTTGTTCTTGACTCGTTTGACCCTTAGAACTCACTAAAACTTCATTTTGGACTCGTTTGAACAAGAAAATTAATTTTGCTTCATTTGACTCGGTTGAGCATGAAAACCAATTGTAGTTTGTTCTTGACACGTTTCATCCCTAGAACTCACTAAAACTTCATTTTGGACTCGTTTGAACAAGAAAATTAATTTTGCTTCATTTTGACTTGTTTGAGGATGGAAACCACTTGTAACTTTGTTCTTGACTCATTTGACCCCTAGAACTCCCTAAAACTTCAATTTGGACTGGTTTGATCAAGAAAATTAATTTTACTTCATTTTTGACTAGTTTGAGCATGGAAACCACTTGTAGGTTTGTTCTTGACTCGTTTCACCCCTAGAACTCAATAAAACTTCATTTTGGACTCGTTTGAACAAGAAAATTAATTTTGCTTCATTTTTTGACTCGTTTGAGCTTGTAGGTTTGTTCTTGACTCGTTTGACCCCTAGAACTCACTAAAACTTCATTTTGGACTCGTTTGAACAAGAAAATTAATTTTGCTTCATTTTGACTCGTTTGAGCATGGAAACCACTTGTAGTTTGTTCTTGACACGTTTCACCCCTAGAACTCACTAAAACTTCATTTTGGACTCGTTTGAACAAGAAAATTAATTTTGCTTCATTTTGACTTGTTTGAGGATGGAAACCACTTTTAACTTTGTTCTTGACTCAATTGACCCCTAGAACTCCCTAAAACTTCAATTTGGACTGGTTTGAACAAGAAAATTAATTTTACTTCATTTTTGACTCGTTTGAGCATGGAAACCACTTGTAGGTTTGTTCTTGACTCGTTTCACCCCTAGAACTCAATAAAACTTCATTTTGGACTCGTTTGAACAAGAAAATTAATTTTGCTTCATTTTTTAACTCGTTTGAGCATGGAAATCACTTGTAGGTTTGTTCTTGACTCGTTTGACCCCTAGAACTCACTAAAACTTCATTTTGGACTCGTTTGAACAAGAAAATTAATTTGGCTTCATTTTTTGACTCGGTTGAGCTTGTAGGTTTGTTCTTGACTCGTTTGACCCCTAGAACTCACTAAAACTTCATTTTGGACTCGTTTGAACAAGAAAATTAATTTTGCTTCATTTTGACTCGTTTGAGCATGGAAACCACTTGTAGTTTGTTCTTGACTCGTTTCACCCCTAGAACTCACTAAAACTTCATTTTGGACTCGTTTGAACAAGAAAATTAATTTTGGTTCATTTTTTGACTCGTTTGAGCATGGAAAGCACTTGTAGGTTTGTTCTTGACTCGTTTGACCCTTAGAACTCACTTTTGGACTCGTTTGAACAAGAAAATTAATTTTGCTTCATTTTGACTCGGTTGAGCATGAAAACCAATTGTAGTTTGTTCTTGACAGGTTTCACCCCTAGAACTCACTAAAACTTCATTTTGGACTCGTTTGAACAAGAAAATTAATTTTGCTTCATTTTGACTTGTTTGAGGATGGAAACCACTTGTAACTTTGTTCTTGACTCATTTGACCCCTAGAACTCCCTAAAACTTCAATCTGGACTGGTTTGAACAAGAAAATTAATTTTACTTCATTTTTGACTCATTTGAGCATGGAAACCACTTGTAGGTTTGTTCTTGACTCGTTTCACCCCTAGAACTCAATAAAACTTAATTTTGGACTCGTTTGAACAAGAAAATTAATTTTGCTTCATTTTTTGACTCGTTTGAGCTTGTAGGTTTGTTCTTGACTCGTTTGACCCCTAGAACTCACTAAAACTTCATTTTGGACTCATTTGAACAAGAAAATTAATTTTGCTTCATTTTGACTCGTTTGAGCATGGAAACCACTTGTAGTTTGTTCTTGACTCGTTTCACCCCTAGAACTCACTAAAACTTCATTTTGGACTCATTTGAACAAGAAAATTAATTTTGCTTCATTTTGACTTGTTTGAGGATGGAAACCACTTTTAACTTTGTTCTTGACTCAATTGACCCCTAGAACTCCCTAAAACTTCAATTTGGACTGGTTTGAACAAGAAAATTAATTTTACTTCATTTTTGACTCGTTTGAGCATGGAAACCACTTGTAGGTTTGTTCTTGACTCGTTTCACCCCTAGAACTCAATAAAACTTCATTTTGGACTCGTTTGAACAAGAAAATTAATTTTGCTTCATTTTTTAACTCGTTTGAGCATGGAAATCACTTGTAGGTTTGTTCTTGACTCGTTTGACCCCTAGAACTCACTAAAACTTCATTTTGGACTCGTTTGAACAAGAAAATTAATTTGGCTTCATTTTTTGACTCGGTTGAGCTTGTAGGTTTGTTCTTGACTCGTTTGACCCCTAGAACTCACTAAAACTTCATTTTGGACTCGTTTGAACAAGAAAATTAATTTTGCTTCATTTTGACTCGTTTGAGCATGGAAACCACTTGTAGTTTGTTCTTGACTCGTTTCACCCCTAGAACTCACTAAAACTTCATTTTGGACTCGTTTGAACAAGAAAATTAATTTTGGTTCATTTTTTGACTCGTTTGAGCATGGAAAGCACTTGTAGGTTTGTTCTTGACTCGTTTGACCCTTAGAACTCACTTTTGGACTCGTTTGAACAAGAAAATTAATTTTGCTTCATTTTGACTCGGTTGAGCATGAAAACCAATTGTAGTTTGTTCTTGACACGTTTCACCCCTAGAACTCACTAAAACTTCATTTTGGACTCGTTTGAACAAGAAAATTAATTTTGCTTCATTTTGACTTGTTTGAGGATGGAAACCACTTGTAACTTTGTTCTTGACTCATTTGACCCCTAGAACTCCCTAAAACTTCAATCTGGACTGGTTTGAACAAGAAAATTAATTTTACTTCATTTTTGACTCATTTGAGCATGGAAACCACTTGTAGGTTTGTTCTTGACTCGTTTCACCCCTAGAACTCAATAAAACTTAATTTTGGACTCGTTTGAACAAGAAAATTAATTTTGCTTCATTTTTTGACTCGTTTGAGCTTGTAGGTTTGTTCTTGACTCGTTTGACCCCTAGAACTCACTAAAACTTCATTTTGGACTCATTTGAACAAGAAAATTAATTTTGCTTCATTTTGACTCGTTTGAGCATGGAAACCACTTGTAGTTTGTTCTTGACTCGTTTCACCCCTAGAACTCACTAAAACTTCATTTTGGACTCGTTTGAACAAGAAAATTAATTTTGCTTCATTTTTTGACTCGTTCGAGCATGTAAAGCACTTGTAGGTTTGTTCTTGACTCGTTTGACCCTTAGAACTCACTAAAACTTCATTTTGGACTCGTTTGAACAAGAAAATTAATTTTGCTTCATTTGACTCGGTTGAGCATGAAAACCAATTGTAGTTTGTTCTTGACACGTTTCATCCCTAGAACTCACTAAAACTTCATTTTGGACTCGTTTGAACAAGAAAATTAATTTTGCTTCATTTTGACTTGTTTGAGGATGGAAACCACTTGTAACTTTGTTCTTGACTCATTTGACCCCTAGAACTCCCTAAAACTTCAATTTGGACTGGTTTGACCAAGAAAATTAATTTTACTTCATTTTTGACTAGTTTGAGCATGGAAACCACATGTAGGTTTGTTCTTGACTCGTTTCACCCCTAGAACTCAATAAAACTTCATTTTGGACTCGTTTGAACAAGAAAATTAATTTTGCTTCATTTTTTGACTCGTTTGAGCTTGTAGGTTTGTTCTTGACTCGTTTGACCCCTAGAACTCACTAAAACTTCATTTTGGACTCGTTTGAACAAGAAAATTAATTTTGCTTCATTTTGACTCGTTTGAGCATGGAAACCACTTGTAGTTTGTTCTTGACACGTTTCACCCCTAGAACTCACTAAAACTTCATTTTGGACTCGTTTGAACAAGAAAATTAATTTTGCTTCATTTTGACTTGTTTGAGGATGGAAACCACTTTTAACTTTGTTCTTGACTCAATTGACCCCTAGAACTCCCTAAAACTTCAATTTGGACTGGTTTGAACAAGAAAATTAATTTTACTTCATTTTTGACTCGTTTGAGCATGGAAACCACTTGTAGGTTTGTTCTTGACTCGTTTCACCCCTAGAACTCAATAAAACTTCATTTTGGACTCGTTTGAACAAGAAAATTAATTTTGCTTCATTTTTTAACTCGTTTGAGCATGGAAATCACTTGTAGGTTTGTTCTGACCCCTAGAACTCACTAAAACTTCATTTTGGACTCGTTTGAACAAGAAAATTAATTTGGCTTCATTTTTTGACTCGGTTGAGCTTGTAGGTTTGTTCTTGACTCGTTTGACCCCTAGAACTCACTAAAACTTCATTTTGGACTCGTTTGAACAAGAAAATTAATTTTGCTTCATTTTGACTCGTTTGAGCATGGAAACCACTTGTAGTTTGTTCTTGACTCGTTTCACCCCTAGAACTCACTAAAACTTCATTTTGGACTCGTTTGAACAAAAAAATTAATTTTGGTTCATTTTTTGACTCGTTTGAGCATGGAAAGCACTTGTAGGTTTGTTCTTGACTCGTTTGACCCTTAGAACTCACTTTTGGACTCGTTTGAACAAGAAAATTAATTTTGCTTCATTTTGACTCGGTTGAGCATGAAAACCAATTGTAGTTTGTTCTTGACACGTTTCACCCCTAGAACTCACTAAAACTTCATTTTGGACTCGTTTGAACAAGAAAATTAATTTTGCTTCATTTTGACTTGTTTGAGGATGGAAACCACTTGTAACTTTGTTCTTGACTCATTTGACCCCTAGAACTCCCTAAAACTTCAATCTGGACTGGTTTGAACAAGAAAATTAATTTTACTTCATTTTTGACTCGTTTGAGCATGGAAACCACTTGTAGGTTTGTTCTTGACTCGTTTCACCCCTAGAACTCAATAAAACTTCATTTTAGACTCGTTTGAACAAGAAAATTAATTTTGCTTCATTTTTTGACTCGTTTGAGCTTGTAGGTTTGTTCTTGACTCGTTTGACCCCTAGAACTCACTAAAACTTCATTTTGGACTCATTTGAACAAGAAAATTAATTTTGCTTCATTTTGACTCGTTTGAGCATGGAAACCACTTGTAGTTTGTTCTTGACTCGTTTCACCCCTAGAACTCCCTAAAACTTCAATTTGGACTGGTTTGAACAAGAAAATTAATTTTACTTCATTTTTGACTCGTTTGAGCATGGAAACCACTTGTAGGTTTGTTCTTGACTCGTTTCACCCCTAGAACTCAATAAAACTTCATTTTGGACTCGTTTGAACAAGAAAATTAATTTTGCTTCATTTTTTAACTCGTTTGAGCATGGAAATCACTTGTAGGTTTGTTCTTGACTCGTTTGACCCCTAGAACTCACTAAAACTTCATTTTGGACTCGTTTGAACAAGAAAATTAATTTGGCTTCATTTTTTGACTCGGTTGAGCTTGTAGGTTTGTTCTTGACTCGTTTGACCCCTAGAACTCACTAAAACTTCATTTTGGACTCGTTTGAACAAGAAAATTAATTTTGCTTCATTTTGACTCGTTTGAGCATGGAAACCACTTGTAGTTTGTTCTTGACTCGTTTCACCCCTAGAACTCACTAAAACTTCATTTTGGACTCGTTTGAACAAGAAAATTAATTTTGGTTCATTTTTTGACTCGTTTGAGCATGGAAAGCACTTGTAGGTTTGTTCTTGACTCGTTTGACCCTTAGAACTCACTTTTGGACTCGTTTGAACAAGAAAATTAATTTTGCTTCATTTTGACTCGGTTGAGCATGAAAACCAATTGTAGTTTGTTCTTGACACGTTTCACCCCTAGAACTCACTAAAACTTCATTTTGGACTCGTTTGAACAAGAAAATTAATTTTGCTTCATTTTGACTTGTTTGAGGATGGAAACCACTTGTAACTTTGTTCTTGACTCATTTGACCCCTAGAACTCCCTAAAACTTCAATCTGGACTGGTTTGAACAAGAAAATTAATTTTACTTCATTTTTGACTCATTTGAGCATGGAAACCACTTGTAGGTTTGTTCTTGACTCGTTTCACCCCTAGAACTCAATAAAACTTAATTTTGGACTCGTTTGAACAAGAAAATTAATTTTGCTTCATTTTTTGACTCGTTTGAGCTTGTAGGTTTGTTCTTGACTCGTTTGACCCCTAGAACTCACTAAAACTTCATTTTGGACTCATTTGAACAAGAAAATTAATTTTGCTTCATTTTGACTCGTTTGAGCATGGAAACCACTTGTAGTTTGTTCTTGACTCGTTTCACCCCTAGAACTCACTAAAACTTCATTTTGGACTCGTTTGAACAAGAAAATTAATTTTGCTTCATTTTTTGACTCGTTCGAGCATGTAAAGCACTTGTAGGTTTGTTCTTGACTCGTTTGACCCTTAGAACTCACTAAAACTTCATTTTGGACTCGTTTGAACAAGAAAATTAATTTTGCTTCATTTGACTCGGTTGAGCATGAAAACCAATTGTAGTTTGTTCTTGACACGTTTCATCCCTAGAACTCACTAAAACTTCATTTTGGACTCGTTTGAACAAGAAAATTAATTTTGCTTCATTTTGACTTGTTTGAGGATGGAAACCACTTGTAACTTTGTTCTTGACTCATTTGACCCCTAGAACTCCCTAAAACTTCAATTTGGACTGGTTTGACCAAGAAAATTAATTTTACTTCATTTTTGACTAGTTTGAGCATGGAAACCACTTGTAGGTTTGTTCTTGACTCGTTTCACCCCTAGAACTCAATAAAACTTCATTTTGGACTCGTTTGAACAAGAAAATTAATTTTGCTTCATTTTTTGACTCGTTTGAGCTTGTAGGTTTGTTCTTGACTCGTTTGACCCCTAGAACTCACTAAAACTTCATTTTGGACTCGTTTGAACAAGAAAATTAATTTTGCTTCATTTTGACTCGTTTGAGCATGGAAACCACTTGTAGTTTGTTCTTGACACGTTTCACCCCTAGAACTCACTAAAACTTCATTTTGGACTCGTTTGAACAAGAAAATTAATTTTGCTTCATTTTGACTTGTTTGAGGATGGAAACCACTTTTAACTTTGTTCTTGACTCAATTGACCCCTAGAACTCCCTAAAACTTCAATTTGGACTGGTTTGAACAAGAAAATTAATTTTACTTCATTTTTGACTCGTTTGAGCATGGAAACCACTTGTAGGTTTGTTCTTGACTCGTTTCACCCCTAGAACTCAATAAAACTTCATTTTGGACTCGTTTGAACAAGAAAATTAATTTTGCTTCATTTTTTAACTCGTTTGAGCATGGAAATCACTTGTAGGTTTGTTCTGACCCCTAGAACTCACTAAAACTTCATTTTGGACTCGTTTGAACAAGAAAATTAATTTGGCTTCATTTTTTGACTCGGTTGAGCTTGTAGGTTTGTTCTTGACTCGTTTGACCCCTAGAACTCACTAAAACTTCATTTTGGACTCGTTTGAACAAGAAAATTAATTTTGCTTCATTTTGACTCGTTTGAGCATGGAAACCACTTGTAGTTTGTTCTTGACTCGTTTCACCCCTAGAACTCACTAAAACTTCATTTTGGACTCGTTTGAACAAAAAAATTAATTTTGGTTCATTTTTTGACTCGTTTGAGCATGGAAAGCACTTGTAGGTTTGTTCTTGACTCGTTTGACCCTTAGAACTCACTTTTGGACTCGTTTGAACAAGAAAATTAATTTTGCTTCATTTTGACTCGGTTGAGCATGAAAACCAATTGTAGTTTGTTCTTGACACGTTTCACCCCTAGAACTCACTAAAACTTCATTTTGGACTCGTTTGAACAAGAAAATTAATTTTGCTTCATTTTGACTTGTTTGAGGATGGAAACCACTTGTAACTTTGTTCTTGACTCATTTGACCCCTAGAACTCCCTAAAACTTCAATCTGGACTGGTTTGAACAAGAAAATTAATTTTACTTCATTTTTGACTCGTTTGAGCATGGAAACCACTTGTAGGTTTGTTCTTGACTCGTTTCACCCCTAGAACTCAATAAAACTTCATTTTAGACTCGTTTGAACAAGAAAATTAATTTTGCTTCATTTTTTGACTCGTTTGAGCTTGTAGGTTTGTTCTTGACTCGTTTGACCCCTAGAACTCACTAAAACTTCATTTTGGACTCATTTGAACAAGAAAATTAATTTTGCTTCATTTTGACTCGTTTGAGCATGGAAACCACTTGTAGTTTGTTCTTGACTCGTTTCACCCCTAGAACTCCCTAAAACTTCAATTTGGACTGGTTTGAACAAGAAAATTAATTTTACTTCATTTTTGACTCGTTTGAGCATGGAAACCACTTGTAGGTTTGTTCTTGACTCGTTTCACCCCTAGAACTCAATAAAACTTCATTTTGGACTCGTTTGAACAAGAAAATTAATTTTGCTTCATTTTTTAACTCGTTTGAGCATGGAA
>JAZHRN010000157.1:0-17489 GCA_036435485.1 Saposhnikovia divaricata | reverse complement strand
TTGAATTTCCAATGGAATGCAAATCCCTAGATGAACTACATGACTCGTTGGACTTAATAGGTTCCCTAGTAGACTCCCACAACATGGTCTTTTCGGCTAATTCCTTGAAAAACTCCCACCCTTCGTCCTCATCTTTCTCCATGAATTTACCATGGCACATAGACTCTAACAAAGTGGTTGTCGGACTATCTAAGGCCTCGTAAACAATCTTACAAAGTCTCCATTTTTCTATTCCGTGGTGGGGGCATTGTGATAAAAGATGTTTAAAACGATCAAAATATTTCCAAAAAGACTCATTTTCCTTTTGATGAAATTGATTTATCTCATTTGTAATCCTTGTAGTCTTATGGTTTGGAAAATATTTTTTTCAAAAAATTACCACAAATCCCTCCCATGTAGAAATAAAATTAACCGATAGGCTATACAACCATTTTTTAGCATTTTCTTTAAGCGCAAAATTAATGAGCCGAAGCCTAATTGAGTCCTCGGTTAATTGTTGGAGTTTTTGTAAGGCACAACTTTCCTCAAATTCATGAAGGAAAAGATAGGGGTCCTCACTATCACTCTCGGTAAATTTAGGTAACATGCCAATGTGGTGAGCTTTAATCTCGAAATTATTACCATTAACGGGAGGAAGAATGATACACGAGGGTTGGGCAGAACGGGTGGGATAGCAACGGTCCTTAAGAGACATGGCCATGGTTACTATTGGTTCGGAATTTTCTAAAGACTCGGAATCAGAAGAGGAAGCAATCTCAAATGATCTCACTAGCCTAGCAGAATTATCCCTAATCCAAGTAGTTCGCATAAACCACGAAAGGAAAGACGTAGCGAATAAGTGCGAAAAATACAAAAAGAAAGGGTGAAAAATCAAAAGAAAAATCCTATATCTAGGGTTCCTTAAATAAAATAAACTAGACCTTGCTCCTAACTTTAAGGACCACCAAAAATTTGGTAAATCAGAAATTATTCGGACCGATTTGGCTAGATAGGTGCAAGCATTGCCAAGAGGCTAAACACCAGCCTAGACACCAAATCTTAATTGGTCAGGTAAGCTTTCGCTTGCCTAGACACCAAAGAGTCGGAATAATTAAAGATTACTTCGTTTCTTAGGTACCTTCCTAATTGAGCGCGAAATTCCTAGGGGCCATGTCCAATTTAATTTTATTAAGGCTAAGGGCATGCAAAATGAGGGATTAATGGTTGTGGGCCAAGGAAAGAGTGATGAAATCGCTCCCCTTATCTTGTAAGTGGTTTTGCCCTTAAAATTTATTTACAAATGATGCAACAAACAACGAGATATAAAAACTATAAATACTTATGGATGCTCTACACTACATGTCCTAAATAAAGAAAAGAAGAATTTAACGGACCTTCGGGTCCTCCAGCGATCACCACAATTATACGGTACGAAAAATTAAAAATAAGAAAATAAAAATCTAGATGATGTGCTCCTAAGTGATTAAATGCATGATGCAACAAGTATGTATTTACTACCTAATTTTTTTTGGATTTTTTCAATTTTCAATTTTTTTGTGATTTTTTATTTTTAGATTTTTTTGTGATTTTCTAAAATTAAAAAGGCGAAAAGAGTGAGATACGAGTTACCAAAGCACGCTTCCAAAAATTCTACTTTTGTTCCAAGCTCCGTGAGAAGATCCCCGAAATTTCCAACTTTCCAAAAAAAATGAGACAAAAATAAGGCAAGAAAAAAAACTAATCCGAAAAATTAAAAATTAAGGCGCGAAAAATAGTTAGTCCCCGGTAGCGGCGCCAAAAACATGATGTGCTAAAAATAAACATTTAAATTTCGCAAGCGCACGATCTCATTTTAGTATTTTAAGATTCGTTCCACAAAGATTAAAATTTTTCGCGATTCTTAATTTTTAATTTAGGCGGAATAGAAGAAGTTTGAGATTTTTGAGAATTTTAATTTTTACTAACTAATTACGAAAAGAAAATTTAAACTATTTTTAAAAGAAAATTAAATCATTCTAATTCTAACCTAATTAATTAAAAATGGAAAGAACAAAAACTTAATTATTCTAAAATTTATTTAAAGTAGAATTCAAATTTAACAAAGTTTTATTTACAGAAAATTTAACCCACTACTACAGAACTCAGAAAACCAAGCCAAATCAATCAAAAACTCAAAAACAGTAATTAAAAACATTCGACCACTAAAACTCAGGACAGTAAAACAGAACTTGACCACTAATTCATACTACATAGCAACAAGAAACTCAAAACTCGAACTACAAACTCAGAAAACGTAAACTCAACTGCACAACTCAGAAACTCGACAAATTCAGTCAATTTGCAGTAAAATTTAGAACTCAAAACAACTCTGGAAAATAGGAACTCACTAACACTCGAAAACAAGACATAGACAGCAACGATTCCATCAAAAAGAAACAGCCGAGGTTAACAAAACCATAAAGTTCAATAACACGACTCGGTAACTCGGAACTAAATACAGAAATCAGCCGACAGCAAAACAGGACAACATCTAACAGTTTGAAACAAAACCATATACATCGACTCAGTGATTCACAAAACTCAGAAACGAATCTCAGCATAAACAAAACCAAATACAAACTAGGTACTAAAAACAAAATGAGCAAAGATTGACCATCAAAACTACAGCTAAAACAAAAAGAAAACACAGCAAGAAACTCGCGGTTAGACTCGGAGCAAGAACTTGACTATAGATCTAGGAATAAGAATCGATGGACTCGACTCTCAACCCATCGGACTTGGTAATACAGCTACAAAACTAGCAACAAAAACAGGGGAAAACGAACTCAGAACTTGCCTAATACTTCTGAACATCAAACGATCTAACCCACCATTCAAACACGAACTCATTGAACAGAATAAAAAAAAAGAAATTAAAAATGAAGAAGAAGGAGGGTGAAAGGAAAAAGATGAGAACTGTTGGGGAATTGAATGGAAGAACAGGGGAATGGGGTTTTGAGAGAAAATATAGGAAAAGGGGAATGAGGAAAAAGGAATAGAAGACTTGCGAGTTTTAACTGACACAAGAGACGAAGGGAAATGGGTTTGGGGGTTTTAGCTGTTTTAAACGAAGAAGAAGAGAATAAAAAAAAATTGGGATTGGTTTATTTGAGAAAACAGGGGAGAAGGTTTTGTATGTAATGAAGAAGGGGACTTGAGCTTCGAAATAAAAATGCTGAAAATAAAAGAAATAGGTAATAATGATGAAAAATTAATGAAACTACTAATATTTTTGTGGTTTTTTTTATTTTTATACTAACACATAAAACATAAAAATTTATATCTATAATTAACAATAATGCAACCCACAATAAAATTGAGATTTAAAGGGGCACAACTACAATTAACAACTAAGAACAAGAAATTAAAAATTCGTTACTTTTAACCCCAAGTGGTTAGCATTTCGCTACTTTGTCCACTAATCGGATTTACGAAAATAACGAAGCATGGCAACATAAACGAGAGAGCAAGACAAGAAATTAAAGGAAATGAAAATTTGCATTAATAAAAAGAGGAGTGTTTACAAAATTTAGAACTACAAAAAAAAAAGAAATGAAATCTACTCTAAAACTACACTAAAATCTAGGTTTAAAATACAAGGGTGGTGAGGGGGTATTTATAGGACAGGAATTAGGGTTAAGGGGTGTGTTGGGTGAATATTCACCCTACACCTTCTAAATGTGGTGGAGAAATCCTAGTCACCCATTTGTTTTCTTCCTCCAAAAGCTTTGTTGAGTGGATCTTGTCCATACACTTAATTAATGTGTTGGGATGATATCCACCTTCCACATGTCTTCAAAGATTCCTTTTCCTCCAAGCTCCTAATTCTTTCTCCTTTTTTCATTTAAGTCCTTTTTCTTCCTCTTTTTCCCTTCCTTGCACTTTATTACTTTATTTTGCCATTTCTTTGTTTATTCACGAATTTCATGAAATGCAACAAAATAATTTATTAAAATACGAGTTCAAGCAATAAATAGGTAATAAAAATATGCAAAAATATGCACTTATCAGGAAGCCAGTATTGGAAACGAAGAAAAAAAGGAAACATTCCTTATTCTCACAAGTAATTTAGCTGGTAGATCTCGTGAATATCTGTCCAAGACAATCCAGACAAAATTGCATCACATGGAGACAAGGAGTGGCAGCAAACCTACAGAATACTTTGACTTTGTAATATTCGTTTATTTTTTAGGGTTTGTAAACTTGAAGTATTTATATACCTTCAAGTGGAGCAAGGCAAAGTAGAGAAGAAAACACTGAGCTTAAACGCTTAGAGCATTAGGTTTTCTTGTACACACTTATTCTTGTACTTGCAGCTGTGTAATCTTTACAAAGGTTATTTTCTTTAATACAACCCTCATGTGGACTCGAACAAATCCACCTGAAATTTTTAAGAGTGTTTTGTATGTTTATGTTTGTTTTTATTTCTGTTCTATAGTTTTATCTGTTCATCTTAAATCCATCTGTTGTCTTGTTAATTCGAAAGAATTTTCATCAAGATTGTATTCAACCCCCCTTCTACCATCTTGTGGTATCTAACTGGGAAATAATACTGAGGAAATTGATAGTCAACCAAGCCATGCTCCTCAAATTACCAAGAGGATGATCAGGAAAGCTGAAAAGGAGGCCAGCCCTGATGAAGTACCTGCCCCAGATTTCCTCCAACACTGTTCAAAGGCTGGAAAGAGAGTTAGGTGTTCATATGGAAGCATGAAGACATCATTCATGCCTGAATGGGGGATCTGTGAGCAAGACTCTATCATGGACAACCATCTTCTTGCTCAAGATTGGTCCAGGAATGCCATTATTCCAGCCGATCAGGATTATTTCGCAACAACTACGGACCTTTCAGAGAGTGAAAGTTGGGGGGCTTATCATGCCTATAACGTAAGGCCCTTTCTTTGTTTTGTCACTCTTATTCATTATTGACCGTCATGGCTTAACACATCTCTCTATGGTGTTTTCTTTTTGTAGTTGAATGCCCATTTCCAAAATGTTGTTCAGCTTGGAAACACGTACAAGGTCAAGGAGAGGACTACCCTCAAGGCCTCTGAGAAACATAGAAGGAGTCTGAAGAGTGGGAGGCTAAGCATTTCTCCTCGGAAGACCAACTCTCCACCCTCAAGGGGAAGTACTTAGCCATGGGGAACAGGGCTCAGAAGAATGAGGACTCGATCATACATAACTATTTGGGCTCAGATGCATTCCTTGCTTTCATTGATAAGCACGACAGGGAGGTTCAACCAGATAGCATGACTATTGGTTAGGAAAAGGTTGTGAGTGCAATTAGCCGTGACCACAAAGGAGTTGTCTATCATTCTCTTTATCCAAGTCCTCGGAAAGTTGTTGACACAGATGACCTTATCGAAGCCGAAGGCAACACCTCTCAGGTAGCCAATTGTGTTTCTAGCCCGGCGACCAAGGCCGCTTCCCAGCATTCCGGATCGAGTTCCGGGTGACGGCCTTTAGGATCCTACGGGAAGGGACAAGGTGCTAGCTCGAGTTCTCCCTTGGCCGGAAAGATTCGTCATCCCATACAGGGCAAGGGTGTGAGGAACGAGGGTAGTTCATCATTTGTAACTATAGAGAGTAAGGAAGAAGGTAGTGATGAAGAGGGTTCCTCTAGCGAAGAAGAAGCTTCTATTCGGATTATTCCTCTCAAGATTAAGAAAGGTCTCGTGAAGAAAACTTCTACAAAGAAGTGATTTGATTTTGAGCCTTGCATGGCCTTTACTAGCCACATGTGGCTTTCTACTTAGTTTTTATTATGACTTGACTTTATCTATGGTCCTTCGTGGACTTAACCTTTTATTTGGAGTATATTGTAATCATAACCTTGACCCTTCGGGGTGTTTATTCATGCACTTGTTTCCCTTCATTCATATGTTCTTTTTATTTTCGGTACTTGGTCATCTTAGACTTACACTCATCAGGTGCTTGGTACATAATTAAAATCACAGAATCATAGAACGGAAAATAAACTTGCATTAATAATTCGAAACGGGCTAAACCCTTACATGGAATACTACTGTCCTAGTAAGAGCAACAAGCTCTACAATGGTTTCATCGAACCTTATTTCTACTTCTACTAGATAGATAAAAAGATAATTCCTTATTAGGACAACTTAAACATAATAAACCTTGAGATTCAAGGCAGGCCAACTGCGAGGCACCTCGTTTCCATCCAATGTCTCCAGCTTGTAGGATCCTCTTCCCAACGTCTTCCTGACTCAATACGGCCCTTCCCAATTGGGGGCTAGCTTTCCTTTCTGGCCAACTCCAGATGTTTCTATCTTCCTCAGAACCAAATCACCTTGTTTAAAGAACCTTTCCTTAACCCTCTGGTTATAATGAAAGGATGCTCTCTTTTGATGCTCCGCATTATGGGAATTTACTTCATCTTTAACTTCATCAATTAAATCAAGGGCAAGTCTCATGCCTTCCTCATTGGTTTCTTGTTCATATGCTTCCACCCTTGGAGACACATGAGAAATTTCCAAGGGCACAACTGCTTCTGCTCCATAAGCTAGCAAGAACAGGGTAGCTCCAGTTGTCACTTTGTAGGTGGTGCAATATGCCTATAGTATAGGCATCAACTCGTCCACCTAAGTGTTTCTCGAGCGCTCGACCCTTTTCTTCAGTCCATCAAGGATACTGCGATTTGCTACCTCAACTTGTCTGTTACCCTGAGGATGAGCTACTGAAGTGAAGCGAAGCTCGATGGCATTCTCGTCGCAAATATTTCTTGAATTCTTCATTATTGAATTGTCACCCATTATCCGTCACAAGGATTCGTGGGATACCATACTTGCATATTATGTTCTCCCAAAAGAACTGAGCAACTTGCTTAGTGGTTATCGTGGCTAAGGGCTTAGCCTCAATCCACTTGGTGAAGTAATCTATGACCACAATCAGGAACTTCCTTTGTGCTGAGGTTACAGGGAAAGGACCAAGTATATCCATTCCCCACATGGTGAACGAAATAGGAGAGTTAATCGATGTTAATATCCCTGGTGGCTGCCTTACAACCGGAGCATGTTTTTGGCATTTATCACACCTCTTGACATAATTCTATGCATCGGCCAACATCTATGGCCAATAGAATCCCAAACGAGTGATCTTATGACCCAGGGCTCTGCCCCCCAAGTGCTGCCCACAAATCCCTTCATGAACTTCCTTTAGCGCTTCTTCTACCTCTTAGGGCCTCAAGCACTTCAGGTACGGGATGACAAAAGACCTCTTATAAATGATGCCTGCATTCAAGACATATCTCAATGCTCTTACTGACAGCTTCCGTGCCTCCAAGGCATTGTCAGGGAGCCATCCAGTTTCCAAGTGAGCTTTGATAGGATCTATCCAACAGCTCCCTTTGTCAATTGGCGCCACCAATTTCGAATTGATGGTTGGGGCCTTCAAGACCTGGAAGTAAACACTCCCTGCATAATTCTCTATCTCAGAAGAGGCGAACTTTAACGTTCTCCTCTCTCGGAATGTGCTCCACATAGCACTCATCGAACTGAGTCATAATAGCTTTCAAAACTCTCAAATACCTTGCCATAATTTCGTCCTTGGCATTAAATTCACCATTCACTTGCGAGACTACCAGTCTTGAATCTCCACAAACTTTGAGGTTCTTGACTTTCATTATTCTGGTCAAGCCCAATCCGGCTATCAAGGCTTCATACTCAGCTTTGTTGTTGGTTATTGGAAAATCCAACTTCAAAGCACACTCAGATGTGAACCCATCGGGGCTTTGCAAGACTAATCCTGCACCACTGGATTTTGTTTTTGATGCTCCATCAAAATAGAGCACCCAATATTCCTTCTGATCAGGTACAAGTTCTTCATCCTTATTCTCACTTCCTTGGCCAGGTACTATCTCCTCCCCCCCCCCCCACTTCTTGGTTGCTAATGGTACATTCAACCATGAAGTCATCCAATTCCTGAGCCTTGATTGCTGTTCGAGGCTAGTATGTGATGTCAAATTCTCCGAGTTCAATTGCCCACTTAATTAGCCTTCCACTGGCCTTCGGGCTATGCAATATGTTTCTCAACTGCTGGTCCATCAGGACCTCAGTTTTATGTGCCTGGAAGTACGATCGTAGCTTCCTCCAGGCTGTTACCAATGCCAAAGCAAACTTCTCAATAGGAGAGTAATTCAACTCAGCTCCATGCAACACCTTACTCACATAATAGATAGGTTTTTAAACCTTGTTCTCTTCTCGAATGAGGACGACATTCTGTGGTTGTTCAGATACTGCCAAATATAAATAAATAGTCTCCCCGGGACTAGGCTTGGTTAGCAACGGGGCTTCAGCCATATATTTTTTTAATTATTCAAAGGCCTCTTCGGCAGTCCACTCAAAATTTTTCACTCTCTTCAAAGCCTGAAAGAAAGGCAAACACTTGTCACCTGACTTTAAGATGAATCTTCCCAAGGTAGCCACTCTGCTAGTTAACTTCTACACATCCCTTATAGAATGAGGTGGTTCCATATCCAAAATTGCCTTGATCTTATCGGAGTTGGCTTCCATGCCTCACTTTGAAACCATCAGACCCAAAAATTTTCCTGATCCAACGCCAAAAGCACACTTGGTTGGACTCAACATCATCTTGTGGTGCCTCAACACTTCAAATGCCTCTCTAAGGTGCTTAATGTGGTCTGTCGTGTATAGGCTCTTGACTAACATGTCATCTACAAAGACCTCCATGGTTTTCCCAATCAGATGGGCGAATATCTTATTCACCAATCGTTGATAGGTGGCTCTTGCATTCTTTAGTCCAAAAGCCATGACAAGATAACAAAAAACACCAAAGTCAGTTAGGAAGGATACCTTTGGGATGTCATCCTTGTGCATCTTAATTTGATTGTAACCATTGAAACCATCCATGAAGCTTAACATCTCATGTCCAGCTGTGGCATCTATCAGTGTGTCAATTTTTGGTAAGGGGAAATAATCCTTGGGACATGCATCATTCAAGTCAGTGAAATCTATGTAAATCCTCCACTTTCCATTGGCCTTCGTGACCATCAAAGGGTTAGCCAGCCATTCGGGGAACTGAATTTCTTCAATAAAACTAGCTTCCAAGAGCTTGTCAACTTCTTGCTTAATGGCCTCTTGCCTTTCAGGAGCAAAATTCCTCTTCTTCTGCTTTATTGTCTTCCGCTTGGGATCGACATTCAACTTGTGAGTTATGAGGTGGGGATCAATATTCCCTGACATATCAGCTACTGTCCAAACAAACACGTCACTATTTCCTTGTAGGAACTCTATAAACTTGCCCTTCAAAGGTTATTTCAAAGAAGCTCCAATATATGTAACCTTTTTCAGGTCTCCCAACTCCAGAGGTATGGGGACCAAATCCTCTACAGGCTTCCTCTGGTGTTCATCATCACCACGGACATCCATGTCTTCAATTGGAAGGACTTGCCCCCCAACTCTATCAGCTCTTAATGCAGCTACGTAGCAACTTCTTGCCATCTTTTGATCACCTTTCTGTTCTCCAACACCATTCCTAGTTGGAAACTTGATCTTCATATGATAAGTAGAGGCAACAGCCTTAAATGTATGAAGTCCAGTCCTTCCCAAAATTGCATTATATGTTGAGGCCGCCTTGATTACCAGAAAATTCAACATCTGAGTAGCCTCATGGGGTTCTTGCCCAATAGTTACGGGCAACTGAATAGTCCCCTCAACGTTGGACTCCACTCCATTGAATCCGTATATGGGCATGTTGGTGGGGGTCAATTGAGAATCGTTATACCCCATCTTCACAAACGCGTCATGAAACAGAATATCGACGGAAGCTCCATTGTCTATCAAGACTCGTTTCACCTCTGAGTTTCCAATCACAGGGGTTATGACCAAAATGGGTCATCATGGGGAAACTTAACCCCTTCCAAGTTGGAATTATCGAAACCGATTGTTACTTCAGTTTTTGCACGTTTCGGGGCCTCTCCCACGATGTGCATCACCTCTCTGGCATATGCCTTTCGAGAGTTCTTTGTTGTGTCAGCCGCTGTCGGGCCTCCCTAAATCATGTTGATAATTGGCCCTCGGGGCTACGAGTTACGATCACGATTGTTATCTCTCCTATCGTTATCCCTCCTATCATAGTCTCTTCTCTGGTTTCCACGATCTTCGCCTTTCGTAAACTTGTTTAGTTTCCCTCTTCGGATCAAAAATTCAATCTCATCCTTGCATTTCCTACAATCATTAGTGTCATGTCCCACGTCCTTGTGGAACCTAAAGTACTGATCCTTGTTTCTCTTTACGGGATCACCCCTAAGTGGCTTCGGCCATCGGAAATCTTTATCCTTCTCGATATCTTATAAGATTTGACTCATTGGAGCTTTCGATCTCGCATATTCAAAAACCTTGATCCCAGATTCTTCTTAGGGGCAGAGGCGGAGTCCTTGCTGGTTCGAGGATACTTGTCCCTAGCATCGTACTCTTACTCTTGCCTTCGTTACTTGGAGTTTCTGTTTCCCCCACCCACGGTGAGAGCCTCCGCTTTCCTCATACTTTCTTCAGCCTTTATGTACTTGCTCGCTCTTCTTTGGAGCTCAGTCATGCTCTCAGGGGGATGCTTTGCCAACGACATCTGAGAGAAGGTGTTCATCGTTCCATTTTCCAAGGCTATCATAGCTAATTTATTTTCCAGATCAGGGACGTTTAGCATCTCCTTGGTAAAACACTTTAGGTAATCCCTTACGCTGTGCTCCCGAGTTTTTAAGGGAAGGAAGAGAAGGGAGTAGAACTATAGAAGAGAAGGGTGGTTAATTAATTTTCTTTAACTTGCTCCCAGGTTTTTGATGGAAAGAAAAGAAAGTTTGGATATAAAAGTAATTAAAGTAATTGTTTTGTGAGACAATCCCTCTCAATCATCCCAAAAATGGGAAGAAAGTTTTGGAAAGAAATTATGAAGAATTTTCTCTCTGATCTTTTCCATTCTCTCCTAAAAATACTCGGGAGCACGCTTAAAGAAGAAATTTTCAATATTTCTTTTCTCTTCTTTTCTTTTCTCTTTCATTTACAACTCGGGAGCATAGTGTTAGGTTCTCATTCTTTCCTTGCTTCACTTGCATGAGAGATGTAGAGTTTTTTTCATGGACTCTCCCGCTGACAAATTGGTTGATAAAAGCAGTGCTCAATTCCTTGAAGGATCCAATCGAGTTTGCGGGCAATCGGCTATACCATCTTTGGGCCATGCCTGCCAAGGTTTGAGGAAACACCCCTACAATTGAGAGCATCGCTAGCGGGCTGCAATAGCAATGCATTAAGAATGTCCTCACATGGTTGAGGGATCACCCGTTCATCGTACGCCTTTATTTTAGGCATCTTAAACTTCCTGGAGACATGAGCGTTCATTACCTCCTCATTGAATGGAGGTATGGGGTCGTCAGGGTCTCCAAGTGGCATCAAGTCCTTGGGATCACCCTTGGGGGTCTCCGCCATAGTTGCTCCTCCCGTTGGGGCATCAGCCCTTCTCCGCCTCCTTGGAGGCCTTTCCAAATCAACAAAAGGAATCTCTCTCGAAACTGGAAGAGGTCGATTCTGATTCTGTCTTGCTTGCTCTCTTGCTATGTCGTCCTTCAGCCTTTGGATCTCAGCTTCATGAGCCTTGATTCTCTCAACAAATATTGGAGGGGGTCCATCATGGACTCTTCGAGACCTTGCTTGTACATCGCCTCCTCGGGGCTTCATCACGATCGTCATCCTCAGATGATGAATCATCGGTATTAGGACCGGAGTAGTCATAATATCCTTGATCAGGGCCCAAGCCTCTAATGTAAGGAGGGTGATACGGCTCATTTATCTACAGGGCATGGCCGCTTGGCCCAACACCTCGAGTATTCAGAGGGTAATTAGGCAGTCCGTACATCGGGTTAGTGTTTGCAGGGAGATCAGTGGTATGGATCTGTACCCCTGGAGGTAGCGGTCGATTAAAATCAACAAGGGGGGAGACCACCATCTGAAGAGGTTGGTCTCCTGGTTCTGATGGATAACCACATATAGAGTTCTCTCAGTATGGGGAGTCGTCCCTACAGGTTGAGAAACTTGAGGTTGAGTGGTCGTCTCCGTTAATGGGGGTACGGACCATTGTTCCATGACGACGGGCGGAGCAGAGGTGACAGTAATCACCTCGGTTGTACTTACCATGGTTGATGTTTTCTTCCCACAGACGGTGTCAAATGTTGTGGAATAAAAACTAGGTTATTGAATTTACGGGTAGGGTTTGTATGTATTGAATACGAGCGTTGGAGAGCTTCGAGCTTTAATGGATGTTTCCGTGTTTCGAGACTGATCGGTCCTCACAGAATGCCTACATATCTCTAGGTCGAGAATCAAGCCAAAACGTAGTTCTGAGAATGAGGGGTCAGGCCCTTATATAGGCTTGAGAAGCCTTAGAATCGGAGTATGGTTATGAGACTTGGTGGGCAAGTCACCTCCTTGAGGAAGGTTCCAGATCATATCTTGTAGGAGTCTGTTTCCATGTTTAATTAGGTGCCTTGAAGGCTACTTCTTGGACTCAAACAAGGAGTCGGTGCCATTCAAGGCCTTGATTCTAGATCGTTCTTTGTTCAATGACCAGGCCCATGTTAGAAAACAAGTTTATACCAGGCATCCCCGGTTTGGGCTGTTTCTTGGGCTTAACCATTAATTACGAATTTAATACCAATTAGGGTTTCGAGCCTCATTAACGGGCCATTAAATGCATCATTAAATATGTCTTTAGGGATTATTTTTCACCCACAGCATTTTCTTTTTTGGTAAAACACCGTTATAAATTGGTACCGTGACTTAGGAGTTTGCCATCCCATGGTCATAGGTTTAATCCCACTGGGAGGCACGGAAGTAAGTGGACTGCCATATTCGGTGGGTATGAGTGTGCTAGCAGTCCTCCGGATTAGTCGAGGTGCGCGAAAGCTGACCCGATACCTGATTATCAAAAAAAAATTTCCTCCGCACTTTAGTGCAGCACAATTGTTCTCACTTTTCTCACGTATAAATTATTCTCACCTGAATCATACCCTATATATATATATATATATATATAATCATTATCAAATCATATCATTTAAAAATTTAACTTACAAAATTTATATCGTTTGTGGAGCTTGCATATTCTGCCCCGAGACCACCCTTTGTTTGGGTCACTATTCTCAATGTAGATGGTATAGAGGAACAGGAGAAAGTTGAAGTGCAGTATCCTCAACTGCCTTACTCGTGTAGTTTGTGCAAGGCCTTTGGACATTCCCTTGCAAGATGCTTGAATAATCCGGAAAGAGTTTCAAAGAGACCAAGGATGGATCCACAAACGACCACAGGCAAAGCAACAAGCAGCACCCCTGGCCCAACAAAAGCAGACTACTTAAATAGTATGGAATTGATCCCGTATTCTATTGGTAAATTCTGTGGTTGCGACGTGGTCATGGATGGTGATGAGATCCTCGAAGAGATCGAAAGAGAGACTAGAGACCAGACTGCTACTGGATGTCAAGATGACAGAAACAAAGGGGAAAGCAACTTGGAACCTTTTATGGAAGATAATTTGGAGGAATTTGATAGGGTGCCCAGAAGTACTCCTCCTATTATGGCTGGATTAACAGCACCTCTTGCTATTGATAATGGATTCGAGGCCCTTTCCGACCTAGCTGAGGAACAACATGTGCAAATTGTGCACACTGTGCAAACTGCGAAATCCCCGGGAAAGCAAAGAAAAAATTACAAGGTCTCAAGCCCCAGTGGGCAACAAACGGCTGCTACTGTTAATAAAATTATCACAGTCACCCCGAACAAAAACGTGGATGACGACGGATTTACAAGAGTCTCTAGCAGAAAAAGCTCCAGGTTGGCAGGCACGCCAACGACTCTTAATCGTTTACCATGAATTTTTCAGTTTGGAATGTAAGGGGTATTAATAAGAGTCCTCATCAGCAAGAAGTGATTAACTTCATTTCAGCCAATAAAATTTCCCTTATGGGCTTGGTAGAAACTAAAGTTAGGGTTGACAAATCAATGGATATTTCTAGGCGTATTAATAAAAATTGGAAGTGGCTTTTTAATTATGATGAACATGATTTTGGTCGTGTGTGGGTTGGTTGGGACCCTTCGGTTTGGTATGTCACTGCTTATTTGAAAACATCACAACATATCACTTGCTTTGTGACGTTTTTGGAAAAAAAGTTAACTTTCTGCGTTACATTTGTTTATGCTTTGAATCAACCGCATCAGAGGGAGCCCCTTTGGAGGGATCTCGAGCATATGAGTCGGAATATTTCAATGCCTTGGTGCATAAATGGGGACTTCAACTGTATTCTAGCCTTGAATGAGGTTAAGGGAGGTCGTGAACAATGGACGACGGGTATGCAAAACTTTTTGGATTGTGTTTCTGTCTCTGGTCTGGGTCAGATCAAAACTCTAGGCCCTCTTTATACTTGGAATAATAAACGCGCATCTCTGATTCACAAACGCCTTGATCGAATGTTAGCTAATAAGGAATGGTTCAATTCTTTCACTGAGGCAACAGTTGTGGTCAAAAACAAGGGGATCATGGATCATAATCCTTTGATTTGCTGTGTTCCTCTGAAACTTGAAAAGGTGGTAAAGCCGTTTCAATTCCATAATTACATGACCGAGGTGGATGGGTTCATGGAAACTGTTTCAAGAGCATGGGATAATCAGTGGTATGGGGACCCAATGGCAATTCTAGTTCGCAAATTGAAGCATGTCAAAACTGCTTTGGTAGGTTTGAACAAGACTCATGGCAATGTGCATAGCAATGTGGCAATGGCCAGGTCTTCTCTCTCAGCAGTGCAGGATCAATTGGTGACTGACTGTGATAATCCCATTTTACTTCAGGAAGAAAGCAACTACTCGGATAAGCTGCAGACTGCCTTACTAGAGGAGGAGCGATTTCTTTTGCAGAAATCGAGGGTGAAGTGGCTTAACTATGGAGATGGAAATAACAGTTATTTTTTCAATCGAACAAAATCAAACTGGAATGTGAACAAGATTTTGGCTATTGAAGATAATGAGGGGCTTTTAGTCTCTGGGCATAAAAATGTCTCCAAAGTGGCAGTGGATTTCTTTTCGAACACCCTAGGTTCGACCTCGACCTTACCTCCTTGTGACTTTGATTCTTTTGACTGTGACCTCCTCTCTCCTGCACAGGCTATTTTACTGGAAGCCCCTGTTTCTGATGAGCTAATTCTGGCAACTTTAAAGGCTATGAAAAAGAACAAGGCACCGGGCCCTGACGGCTTTACGGTCGAATTCTTCTTAGCATCTTGGGAAATTGTTGGCAATAATTTCTGTGCGGCGGTTCGAGGCTTTTTCTCATCCGAATATTTTGATAAATCAGTTAATGTCACAAGTATTGCCCTAATCCCGAAGGTCCCAACGCCTACAACAATGCGTGACTTCAGGCCTATTTCCTTATGCTCAATTCCTTACAAGTGTATTGCTAAGATAATTGCATCTCGTTTAAAAACTGTTATGCCTAGCATCACTGACATTTCTCAATCTGCTTTTATTCCGGGACGTAATATCTCGGATAATATTCTCATGGCGCAAGAACTGTTTCGAGGATATCATAAAGAAACTGGCCTACCTAAATGTGCGCTAAAGCTTGATTTGAATAAGGCTTTTGACTCGCTAAATTGGGACTTCATCATGGGTGCTCTTCGCAAACTGAATTTTCCTGAGAAGTTTATGAGGTGGATCTACTTATGCATTTCAACAACTTCTTTTTCTGTAAAAGTTAATGGTTCGTTGTGTGGTTTTTTCCAAGGTAAAAAAGGCCTAAGGCAGGGGGACCCTATCTCTCCATACCTATTTGCTATTGCTATGAACGTCTTGTCCTCTATGCTAGCAAAGACTCCGGAAAATTTCAGATTCCATTGGCACTGTAAAGACATGAAACTTACACATCTTTTCTACGCAGACGATGTTCTACTTTTCTCTAATGCTGACATTGAATCTGTTACTCATCTTATGGATTGCATATATCGCTTTGCGGATGTAAGTGGTTTACGGCCAAGCACAGTTAAAAGTACGGTTTATTTTGGAAACTGTACGGAGGATTTTATGGCATGGTTTGATTCACGGTTTGGTCTTGCGCACGGCGAGCTGCCTGTCCGCTTTCTTGGTGTCCCTTTAATCTCAACGAGGCTAAAGCACAATGACTGCATTCCTCTTATCGACAGAATATCTGCTAGGATTTGCTGTTGGACTACTTTACTATTATCATTTGCAGGTCGTGTCCAGCTAGTTAGGGCTGTCATCTTCGCTCTTCAAGGTTACTGGTCCAGACATTTTATCCTTCCTACTTCTGTGCATTGCTCCATTCAAACCCTTATCACTCGCTTCTTGTGGAAGGGGAATATCACCTCAAAAGGGGGGGTGAGAATCAGTTGGGACTCCATATGTCTTCCTCTGGCCGAAGGAGGCTTAGGTTTTAAGCAACCCAAAGACTGGAATCAAGCAAACATCCTGCTGCATCTTTGTAAGGTGGTGTCAAGAAATAAGGCATTGTGGCCACGTTGGGTTAACACGACAATTCTTAAGAACCACAACATTTGGACTCTTCCAATGCCCAACGACTGCTCCTGGACCCTCAGAAACGTCCTCAAGTTACGGTCAACAGCTCTCCAGTTCATCTCTTTCAAGCTTGGGAATGGACATGCAACTTCTCTTTGGTTCGATCCGTGGTGGAACTCTACTTGTTTGGCTGCTAACAAGAATGCTCTCATCATTGCTCAATCTGGTCTTCAAGCCAATGCTATGGTAAATTCAATCATTCATACGGGCGTTTGGGTTCTCCCTAGAACCTCAAACAGAATTCATCACGTGCACCCTCAGATGGCACTTTGGACTCAAAATTTTGATTATCCTACTTTCAATCTCTGTGAAACAGATGTAATTCTTTGGGATGGGTTGCCAATTAACAAGATTAAGGCTCGGAACATTTGGCACTCGCTTCGCCAACAATCCACGCAAGTAACCTGGGCAAAGCATGTATGGCATAGGCTAAAGATCCTGCGCTATGCTCACCTCGAATGGCAGTTATGCCATGGACGTTTGCCAACATTGCATAGGCTCGGTCGATTCGGCTTGGATATATCCCAGTATTGCTGTTTCTGTGTCGGGGGCATCGAAACGGACTCTCATCTGTTTGTTACTTGCCCCTACAGTTCTTACATCTTGGAAAAATTGTTTGGGCTGCTCAACATTTGCTTCACAGGAACAACCTGGGTCGAACTTCTGGACTCTTTAGGGTGTACTTCTGATCACATTATGAGAACAGTTGCCCTTCTTGCTGCGCAGACGTTCTCCTACCACTTATGGAGAGATAGAAACTCGAGATTACATGACAAAGGCACGCAGGGGCCAAACCTGTTAATTAAAGGGATCATGCTTGATATAAAAACGAAGCTGCGAAATACGGAATGGTTCATTAAAACG